>AP027115.1:12312807-12342807 GCA_028142955.1 Pinctada fucata
GAAATGAAGTTGTCCGGATTACAAATGCATGTGCATACAACCTCCCAAATTCTTGGAATCCCAATGATCTCGTTGTCGTACATTTTGTAAGTACATGCCGTAAACATATTTACAGCGGCTGTCATTTCATTCGGATAAAAAAAGATTTGTATGCCCCCGGTCAATTGACCAAGGGGGCATATCTGAGCGATCGGTGTGTTCGTCTGCTTGTCCGCCCGTCTATTCGTCCGTACGTTCGCCATTCAGTCCCACTTTCAATAAAAGAGGATTAGATTTTAAGTAAAAAATGATACCTAGGGCTTACATATTTTGCATAAGTGTATATATCTTGAGAAGACGCATCTTTTGTCACCATTCTTTTTACCTTTGACCTTTGACCTTCTTCTCTTAAACTTTAAACTTGGTTTTATATTACCAAAGCTGCCACCGGGGGTATTTATGTTTCACAAACATAGAGCTTGTTTCCACAATAATTTCATGCTTTTATGGTGTGTATTTTATGCAACAATAGTGAAAATTTTTATTGTAATATCTTTTCACAGACTCTGATACTTGCGCTAGTTTTTCCTTTTTAACTTCCATGAACTGATCTAAATAAGGGAGGGGAGGGAGGGGGGTGTTGCTAAAGTGTGAAAGATAATTATTTTTTCTATTTGTTGAATTAATGCTCTCAAGCTCGTAAAATGCTCCTTCCGAAATTGGATCGCTATTCGATGTTGGATATACCGTATTGTTCTAGTCGAGATGAATCCAGAGTAAGACAGACTTGTATAGAGGAATGCAGACTTATGACATGTATGTCCATGTAATATGGCATAGGAAATTGGAGTTGTCAGAAAGGAAGATTTACAGTGAGGGTCGGGGGATTGTAATATTATTATTGGCACAGAGAAGACAAACCTTTGGCATGATAGAAGAGCTTAGGCGACATGAACATAGCACGTTTCCCCTTCTACCCATGGGCGGATCTAGACATTTTAAATGGGGGGGGGGGGGGGGGTTCCGGAGCGTTAAAGGGATCCAGCCTATGATTTTGAAAATATTTACTTATAGAAACGGGGAAAATTAAGGATTTATGGAGAATCCCAGGGGGTCTGCAGGGGTTCTCCTCTCCAAACCCCCTAGATCTGCGCTTCATTCCATATATGAGGAAAAAAAGGAAGGGGGGGGGGGCAGTGGTGTATTAATTCTTTAAAATTTTATATAAATGTATTTTCTTTTGCTATGAAATTTAATTTACCTAGCATTACAGATTGGACCCCCCCCCCCCTTTGAAAAAAAACCCAAGATCGCTCTATTACAATTAATATGTATGCTGGTAATACTTCTTCTTCCGTCAAGGCGGTCATCCTCAGCCCCCCCCCCCCCCCCCCCCCCCCCCCCCCCACCCCCCCCCCCCCCCCCCACGCCACAAACCCACCCACACACGAAAATTGTCATATTTTAGAGAAACACATGTCATGCATTTATGAAGTTGCATGGTCATATCTTGAACTTATCGTAGTTAAAAAAAATTAAAGTCCCCCATAGATACTAGGTCCATGTATGTATGTTATTGATAAATTAAATGAAATTCGTACCTTTTTTATGAAAGAAGACTTCCCCAATGTATATGATTATATATTTTCTAATTACCGCTGGAGTTACTCAAATTTATATTATACCTATATAAAGATTCTAATATTTCTATTATTCTCGTGTCATAATTTAATAATCACATCTACGAAACTGTATAGCTTTATCTATACCCGACTCCTTATTTATTCGACTGATTAAATCATTTGTTAATTTGATAATATCACAAGACTCAAAAGATCAGAAATTTGAACCAGAGCAACTGAAAATTTTGATTGTATATACTTCTTCACTTCATTATAATGAAATTTTGATATCCTGTGTACAGCGGACATAAGGGAACGTTACGGTATCATTTCGTTTAAAATATCTAGCGCGGATCTAGAGTGGAGTTAGGGAGTCAGGATTCCCCTCCTTATTTGAATTTGCAACCCCCCCCCCCCAATCTTCTTTTTTCTAGTGTTTACTTTTATTCTTATTTTCAAATTCATAGGGTGGAACTCCTCCTCCCGGGACCCCTTCTTTTTGATGGAACCCGCTCCCCCCCCCCCCCCCGGAAATTTTTTTGATCCAACCGTACTGTGTACAGCGGGGCATAGGGTACATGTATATATCATTTCGTTTAAAATAGTTTATGGGCTTCAACTTGATTTTTACATGAAAGATGTATACATACTGCTCTGTCATGCAGTACAATGGTATTGCCTTTAAGAAATCTTTGATATAAAAACGGTTTTCACTGCTTTTTTAACCAAGGTTTTTGCTAATTCCCAATACTGTTCTATGATATTTAAAACCGCGGTTTTATTTTAGCATGGAAAAATGGGATAAAAACAAGAGAAAAACCTATATACATCCGTTTTAGTTCCCTTTTGATCCCTCTCCTAAACAGTACGATCATATTTAACTTTTTTCTGTTATTTTCCCTCTCCTTTCATTTTTTGGTACAGATGTACTATTTTTATCATAAGTGGATACTTTTTAGTGGAAACTACATGTATTTTATAAACGAGAAAACTTTGAGTTTTAGAGGAAACATAATAGGTAGCCCGCTGCCCCTGTAGTAAATAAGGAGAAAACATAAAACGATAAATAATATCTTAATTTAAATTCTTTATTTCCCCTTTTAACATGTACATATTACCTGAAAACTTTTTATATATACAAACACAGCCAGTCAAAAACACTAGGAAAGGAGTTCGAGTGGACAGACAGACATGTAAGACAGACAGACGTATACAATATGTATCAAAGATGAATGTATTACTTCATTCATATCGACATTATTCAAACGCGGATCTACGTAGAAGGGGAATAGGGGTCAGGCACTCCTTAAATTTGCTACAATTTTTAAGATCCGCCCCTGATATTTCAGAAAATGCTCAGCAACTTAAAAAAAAAAGAAAATAAAAGTCATTACGTACAAAATATACAAGATAAGACTGGAGAACAGCTCATCATATCAAGCTGTTGTTTTGCTTGCAAGAGATCAATTTCCCCTCCTTTCTGATTTATTAAAGCATTTATGAATATATAGATAAAGCTAGCGTTCAATAATATAAAAAAGCTCCTCTTTTGTAGCACGCAATCTTACATGTATTAATACAATCTTACACGTATCTTCTTTCCAATTAGTCTGAGTCTAAACTTTTAAAGTACGCAGAGTTCGATTCATTACAGATTTAGTCCCGACCTTAACCCCCCCCCCCTCTCTCTCTCTGTCAAATATTTCCTGCATGAGCGGATCGAGAAACTGTGTCCATGCAGGGGTGCAATTCGTCGAGGGGGGGGGGGGGTCGCTAGGATTTCAACTTGGTTTTGAGAGAAAACTTTTAATTTATAATATTTTATAGGGAGGAAGAGGTCCTGATCTCCAAACACCCCTCTAGATCCGCACCACTTGTCCTATGTATGTTTTCATGACCTCGACCTTGACCTTAAGTGAATGTATATCGTCTAACATCGTACATGTTCATGTACATCATATATGCTAAAGTTCGCAGTTCCCATCTAGGTGTTAGAGCCTGGCCAGTGTGAGGAAAGGTGACAAAGTGAGATATATTTTGTCTAAATATTGGAAATATATATTAATAAGCAATTAACTCAATCTCGATTAGATTTTTTTTGTACCCTCACCTGCGTCCTTTATTAACCTAATGTGGATCCGCTTTAGGAATATGGTACCCCAATTTGTCAGTATCGCGAAAAAAAAAAAAAAAAATAAATAAATAAAATAAAATGTACAAATTCCAGTAGGCATCCCGACCCTCGCATAAATCCGCCCCTTCAAGATCCGCGCTACTATTCAAATTAAAGTTTATATAGCTGTAGATTTTTTTTATGATTATCATGATTTAAACTAACAAACGGTTAACGTCCTTCTTTAGAGTTTTCTTTTCTGTATACTAGTAAATAGTTTATTTTAAACGACAAAAAATGCACGCATATACATGTATGACTTGTATGCACAGTCCATAATGAAGTTTTACCTCAAATTAGAAATGAGAAAATAAATTCACACTAATGGCGCATTTGTTAAGATATTATAAATACTTCATTCGAAATAATGTTGATAATTATAATGTATTCATAATTGGAAAATAACTTACCCTTCTGCCTCCTTATGATAATTCCCAGTTTTAACTTTGTCACTTGCGTTTCACCCTAAACTTATGAAAACGTTTGTGACGTAACATGCTCTAGATCCCCACCCAAGCCCATGTCATCTCAAGTCTTACGCAGGCTAACTTGAGCACTTTTTAGTATCTCCTAGGAATGAGCCGGCGATGAATAACTAGTTGCATTCTTTCCGACTGTTTAGCCAATTACTACAAAGAAATGTAACAGATCGGTTACATATTCCCCATCAACATTAGACACGTGTTATCAGTCAATACCATTTGTTTTCTTGCCATAATACGAAGTTGACGCTAGCTTACATCTTTTTGTAAGGAGCGAATCATAAGTTTCGTAAACCGTATTGATCCGTAGTTCACTATTTCGGCGTTTTAGTCCTATCCCATCCTTACGTGCAAGTCATATTTCCTTCCTTCGAGCCTTTTACGAAACTATGTGTACGGTAGAGAACTTTGGGAGTTTTTCATTGATTTTGCGAAAATATAGCTCTTTTGACTGGTCTTTAACGTAAATAGCATGTAATCGGCGAGGATCAATTAAATTTACGACCTTCTGGAATAAGGGATAGCTATAATTCATAGTAATGGGGGTTAATTTCCACTATTTTGATATCCTTCATAAAACACCAGAGATGTTTGCGTCATACCTTTGAATTTGATAATATAATTCAATTCTCTGTCAGAAAAATCGTTATAATCTTCCACACTATGAAGAAAATGGAATAAAAAATATTCCATGTTTAAAAGTCAAGGCCTTATCATTTTAGAAAATGAATGAGCGGATCAGAACAGAAAATATTCCACGGGAGAGGGTCCAAACCATCAGCGATCGGGGGTTTTGAAAAAGAATTATACATAAAAAGGAAAAATAAGTTTTGTTTTTTTTTTTTTGGGGGGGGGGGGGCAAATTCTAGGGGGAGGAGTGTCCCTGAACATCATTTCAACCCCTTCTAGATCCGCGCTTGTATCTACTAACGTCACGTAACTCCGTAAAATTTGAAAGTCTAGATTATCACGTAAACTTGTGTTTCATCGCATGATTTTTTAAACACATTTTATGTTATGATTGCGTACAATTGTGAAACGGTTAACTTTAGGTAGCAATAGATTAGTTTTGAAATATAATATGAAATATAATTTTAAAATTTACAGCTACATGTACATGCACATATATCAGGTGTCTTGAATGTATACCATAGATGTAACAAGCGCAGATCAGGAGTCAATGATCCTGTATGGCATGATTGTTTTTAAAATCTCCATTAACAAGGCAATGGCGAACCCCCGAATGGAGGCAGGACCAGATACCCGGGAGTAGTAAGCATCCCCTGACTGCATACAACACCCGCCGCGAATGCCAAACTTTCTGGTGTCATATCCAGTTATGTCCAATAGGTAAAAGGCGACTGTCTTGAGTATTAAATTTTCTTTCTCCGCTGTAAAAAAATTGTGGAATTCATATAGATCGCCAGCAAGATCACCCTGTACTGACCATAGTGGAACACACACAATGAAAGGGATCTCCAGCAAGATCACCCTGTACTGACCACAGCGGAACACACACAATAGAAAGGATCTCCAGCAAGATCACCCTGTACTGACCACAGCGGAACACACACAATGGAAGGGATCTCCAGCAAGATCACCCTGTACTGACCACAGCGGAACACACACAATGGAAGGGATCTCCAGCAAGATCACCCTGTACCGACAACAGTGGAACACACACAATGGAAGGGATCGCCAGCAAGATAACCCTGTACTGACCACAGCGGAACACACACAATGTAAAAGATCTCCAGCAAGACTACCATATACTGACCACAGTGGAACACACACAATGGAAGGGATCTCCAGCAAGATCACCCTGTACTGACCACAGCGGAACACACACAATGGAAGGGATCAGCAAGATCACCCTGTACTGACCACAGCGGAACACACACAATGGAAGGGATCTCCAACAAGACTACCCTATACTGACCACAGTGGAACACACACAATGGAAGGGATCTCCAGCAAGATCACCCTGTACTGACCACAGTGGAACACACACAATGGAGGAGATCTCCAACAAGATCACCCTGTACTGACCACAGTGGAACACACACAATGGAAGGGATCTCCACCAAGATCACCCTGTACTGGCCACAGCGGAACACACACAATGGAAGGGATCTCCAACAAGACTTCCCTATACTGACCAAGGCGAAACACACACAATGGAAAGGAATCTCCAGCAAGATCACCCTGTACTGACCACAGCTGAACACACACAATGGAAGAGATCTCCAATAAGACTACCCTATACTGACCACAGTGGAACACACACAATGGAAAAGATCTCCAGCAAGACTACCATATACTGACCACAGTGGAACACACACAATGGAAGGGATCTCCAGCAAGATCAACCTGTACTGACCACAGTGGAACACACGCAATAGAAGGGATCTCCAGCAAGATCACCCTGTACTGACCACAGTGGAACACACACAATGGAAGGGATCTCCAGCAAGATCACCCTGTACTGACCACAGTGGAACACACACAATGGAAGAGATCTCCAACAAGACAACCCTATACTGACCAAGGCGAAACACACACAATGGAAAGGAATCTCCAGCAAGATCACCCTGTACTGACCACAGCGGAACACACACAATGGAAAAGATCTCCAGCAAGACTACCCTGTACTGACCACAGTGGAACACACACACAATGGAAGGGACCTCCAGCAAGATCATCCTGTACTGACCACAGTGGAACACACACAATGGAAGGGATCTCCAACAAGACTACCCTATACTGACCACAGCGGAACACACACAATGGAAGGGATCTCCATCAAGATCACCCTGTACTGACCACAGCGGAACACACACAATGGAAGGGATCTCCACCAAGATCACCCTGTACTGACCACAGCTGAACACACACAATGGAAGGGATCTCCACCAAGATCACCTTGTACTGACCACAGCTGAACACACACAATGGAAGGGATCTCCAGCAAGATCACCCTGTACTGACCACAGCGGAACACACACAATGGTAGAGATCTCCAACAAGACTACCCTTCACTGTCCACAGCGGAACACACACAATGGAAGGGATCTCCAACAAGACCATCCTATACTGACCACAGCGGAACACACACAATGGAAGGGATCTCCAGCAAGATCACCCTATACTGACCACAGTGGAACACACACAATGGAAGGGATCTCCAGCAAGATCACCCTGTACTGACCACAGCGGAACACACACAATGGAAAGGATCTCCAGCAAGATCACCCTGTACTGACCACAGTGGAACACACACAATGGAAGGGATCTCCAACAAGACTACCCTATACTGACCACAGTGGAACACACACAATGGAAGGGTCTCCAGCAAGATCACCCTGTACTGACCACAGTGGAACACACACAATGGAAGGGATCTCCACCAAGATTACCCTGTACTGACCACAGCGGAACACACACAATGGAAGGGATCTCCAGCAAGACTACCCTGTACTGACCACAGCGGAACACACACAATGGAAGAGATCTCCACCAAGACCACCCTGCACTGACCACAGTGGAACACACACAATGGATGCGATCACCAACAAGATCACCCTGTACTGACCACAGCGGAACACACCCTATAGCCTTCATGGTTTTGAACAAAATTATACAACTACGTGTACCATGGATCAAAGCGACTTCTCAAAATATAGGAAAATAGTGCATCACATGATAAATCCTTGGAATTCCATTGGTTGAGCACACGGGACTATAAGAGAATACATTTGTCGCCAGGCACTACTGCTTTTTGCTTTAGATAGTTACGTCGCTTGGAGAGTAACGTGCTATAATACAGGTGTCGCAACTTCTTTGTTACATCTGCCCTTTTTAAAAATGTTAAAAAAATTGCTTAATGCCAGTTTGTGTGGGTACTATTCTCTCATAGTGTTGCTTTTGGAAGGTACATAGTACCCTCGCTGACGATCGGGCACTATGTATGAGAGAATAGTACCCACACAAACGGACATTAATAGGTAAAAAGGTACGTGCATATCTAATATTGAAATATAGCCTAAGGAAAAATATAGGAATTTTTAAAGGAAAAAAATAGGATAAAATCAGCATGTTCCGCAAATTCCAATTGCGAACATAACCCTTGCCCCCCCCCCCCCCCCCCCCCCCCCCCCCCCCTCTAGATCCGCGCTTGTTTTATTGTTTGAATCAATGTCAAACTGATATAAAAAGTGATGAATCAGCCGATATATACGTACAGACTTACATAACAGCATCCCCCGTGATCAATTACGGCGTCTATCCAATCACAGCTGATCTTTAGTGTTAAGTAAATGGTGCATTATTTGTCTGCATCTGTTCTTAATATAATATCTCAAGAAAGCTTAGCTAAATCAAGATCTCTTCAATACACTAGATTACCTCCCTCAAGGAAAAGTGCGAAATTATTACGCAAAATCGAAAAATGAGCTTTATGTGATAATTGATGAATCTTT
Organism: Pinctada fucata; assembly: GCA_028142955.1. Lineage (NCBI taxonomy): Eukaryota > Metazoa > Mollusca > Bivalvia > Pterioida > Pteriidae > Pinctada > Pinctada fucata. Next base: position 12,321,542 of record AP027115.1, read on the forward strand.
AAAGAATAAGAATAAGAATAATAATAATAAGAAGAAGATGATGATGATGATGATGATGATGATGATGTTGATGATGATGATGATGATGATGATGATGGTGATGATGATGGTGATGATGATGATGATGATGATGATGATGATGATGATGATGATGATGATGATGATGATGATGATGATTTCAATTTCCCTGCATTTATTCATAAACAAAAATTAATACAAAATATATGTAGTACTACATCAATTTTTAATTATTAATTTTCATTTATGAAGGTCACAATAAAAATAAAATTTAAAATTATGTTTATTCTCTATTTAAACTGTTTATCGGTGCCGATCTTCCTCGGTTGGTACTATTTTGTAGCTTTGAGTTTCCGTCCTGTCGTATCCTTCCGCGCAGCATGATATTTTCACGTATAACTCGGGTAAGGTTATCTTTAAGAGTCAAATTTTCGTTGTAGGTTTCATCGTAATTTTTACCTCGATATCTGAAATTTATGAAAATATTATCTAATTTTTACGCATTTTGCTTATGCAAAGTGAAGTGGAAGTCAATATTATACATGAAAAGAAAAATTGCAGTTACTGCAGCAGTTAGATAAAAACAATTCAAAATTGTTTTTTCTTTAACATGTAATTAAAAGGTTCAAAGAATATTTGTCATCCAATCTAAAATTAGGCCTACTCTCTACTCTCCTTTAGCCAAATTTGGTTTGTTTTTGGGTTTTGTTTTGTTTTGTTTTGTTTGCTATTTGTTTTTGTTTTTGTTTTATTTCTTTACGGTTTTGTTTTGTTTTTGATTTTGTACAAAGTGATACGTATTAAATTCATCATGATCATAGGGGAATGAAGTAGAAAAACAACTATTATTACAGAATTCAATGGAATCCATTTGTTAACTGCGAAACACAGTGACAATTAAGAACACTGTCGCGTCACAAAATTTTCTTATCATCCTTCTGCATTAGAGATGTCCAATTCTGTATTTCAAGGAAGATAACTCCAAAATTGAAACAAAATTTATCAGATCACTCTTGGTAATGTAACAGACAGAAAGACAGACAGACTCACACAAAACAGTCTCACCCTTCTAACTCGTTGATAAGTTTGACATTTTCAGTGTTGGCTTTCATCAGTTGGTTACGTAACATCTGTATCTCCACCTCCTTATCCTGTAGTATCTTCTTCAGGAACACGGCCTGATGGCTGGACACTGATGACGCGAGCTTGTCCTGGTCAACAGGCTTCGGCCTCTCAAAGGAAAATGTCAGTGACCTAAAACATAGCGTAAAGAATTCAAACACAACACAAATCAGAATCGAATACTTCATGCGTGAAACACAGATGTCCCCGGAACGGAGTAAAAGATATACAGCAAACTTTTACACTAAGTTGGTCAAACTCCAAAGCTAAGGTCGTAAGTAAACATATAGGTATCACAAATTGGTCTTGTCATATAGAAAACGCATGTCAAATATGAAAGGCTTGCTCTTGCACTTACATGTATACCATTAAATAAAAGATTGAGAAATGTGTTTGTGAAATACGAAAGCTCCCGTCGGCATTTTTCTTACTAAATAATACGGAAGTGTTCCAACTCTATACCTTCTTGAAGAAAATTTCAAACCAATTTATTATGTACCAGACACGTGTTTCGGATATTAAAACCTCATCAGTGACGCTTCCAGCCAAAGTGACTTTTAGACACAGCCATAATTCATTTCAGTAGCGCCCTCTGGTTATATTATTGAGCATTTACTTTGCTGAGAGTGAGAGGCTCCAAATTTCCTGCAGGGTCAATTCAGTACATTGTAGCATATCCAAATAAAATCTATGTTCAAAATAGCATTGGAAGGATGGTGCTAAGATGTTAGAATAATCTCCTTTAATTTCGATGATATTCTTTTATGAAATGACAAGTTTCCGAATAATGGTCAAACAATATCTATGATTTAAAAGTGTTCTATCTCCATGTTTAATAAAAATGAGATAAGCATACCATCGGCATCTCCATAAACTGTTCTATCTCCTCCCGTTAATAAAAATTGAATTCCAATTTTCTATCTAAGGATATTCACGGGTTTTATTTGTGCCATCTCAAATATTGCTCTATTTTTTTTAAGTGCAATATAATGTTGTATGTCCCTAATGTGCAATCAATGAGTAAGATTTGACCACATGTACAATAATTTTTCATGGAGGTTGCATGCAATATTGTTCTATCTCCATTTCTACAAAATGTTCTTTTTCCATGTTTAATTTATTATTAGTTTTCCATTTTTCTGAATAATAAAACATTCACCCTGCGTACGTTTACAATTTTTGTGATTATTATCATTGTTTTGACTATCAGACATATTGAAAGTCCTTAAACGTTATCAGATTTTCGTTATTTCACTGGATTTCTTTTGCGGGAAAAGAAGGAGGAGGGTATTCTAAACAGATCGATGATAGAAATACATGGAATCTATCGTGAGGATTTCAACATCGGAAAGGGAAGAGATTAAAAAGAAGAATTTTGATATTGGTTAATTAGACGGGGAAATTGAAAGAGAAATGATAAAGATAGGGTGGAAGTAGGGTGGTAATGGGGGTGGGGGTGAGGTTGTAGTGCCTTCCGTTCCCTCAAATTTGTTTTATTCTTAATAATTGATGTTACGGGATTTTGAATTAAGAAACAACAACTAGCTAGCCGTGGTTTATTGTCCAGTTATTCCACGAGTCGCATGAAGCAATCAAATTATCACCGAGCCGCGAAGCACTTGAATGGACGGAGCATAGCGCACTGGAAGTTTGTTGGAGATTTTACACCAGGCGAGTTCTATGGTACATATAGGGAGAACATTTCAAGTCATAGTAGAATTATTGTTTTAAATTGTTATTATCAAGGAAAAACGTTAATAAATAAGTAATGAATCCTTTATTGCTTTTGGAACACTTATGCACTATAGGAAAGTGTACTTTGATTTTGCCTCACTGTTACATGTATATCTCCGTGTTAAAAAATCGAATTTCTTGAGAAAAACTTGTAAAATTACACATATTAGCAATTTTTCATGTATTATTTTGATATATAATGCTTTATGGCATGGATCACGTCGTAAATGTCATCAAATTCAATAGCATCATTTAAGAACAGATCAATTTGAAGGATGGACCAGATATGCACGTTTCGGGTAGTTAACATCTCGTCAGTGATCCTCAATCTAAACAATGTAATATGGCCAAAGAGTGTAAAAATTATTATGTCCAAAATGTACCGAAAAATTTAGCAGGATGGGAAGGATATCTATGATGCTACAAGACCCACGTTTTAGAAATTTCAAGATTTTTTGATAACAAAATTTTTTCGAATGCGTTAATGAGACAGACGATCAACCGAAGTTGATCGAACTTTTTACACCACAACTGTACGTTCTTCGAGACCTCTGGGTAATCGGAAAAGTGGGAGGGTTGTGCGCACGTTATCCAGGATAACCACACCTTCTGCTATTTCCGTGGCAGATTGCCGTCCTAAGTCCGCACCGGTTGCCCATTGGTCTCGTTGGTTTATGTGTAGTCCTTTGTGTTTGATGTTTCTGTGTTGTGCGTTGACGTTCCTTGTCCCTTATGCGTCTCTTTCTGTGCTTGTCTGCTTTGTGTTTTTGCATTGAGTGTTTTGGGGTTTTGCTGTGGGTGCTGCAACCTGCTGTTGTTGGAGATCCCCTCCTTTGTTTTGGCTACATGTAACCCCGGGGACTCCTGGTCCACCAGCAGTGACACTTGTCAAGTGGTTCGAATGATAAACGTCTTCAAATTCAATAGCATCATTTAAGAACATATCAATATGCAGCATGGACCAGACATGTACGTTTCGGGTAGTTATCCCTCGTCAGTGAGCCTCAATCTAAACAATGTAATAATAGGAAGAGTTCCAACTCGATACATTCTTGAAGAAAAGTTAAAACACTGTTTTCTCTTAGGAAGATCAAACTCTGAAGTCAAGGTCAACAGTGGAAAAAAAAGTCAAATATGCCTTCCTCCAACTCAATACATTCTTGAAGAAAAGTTAAAACACTGTTTTCTCTTAGGAAGATCAAACTCTGAAGTCAATGTCGTTATAGTTTTAAAAATTTTCTCAGTATTTTGGAAGAAACAATTCTGAAATGAACGATCAATAAAATTAAGCACAATGTCAATTTATTAAACATTTCTTTTTTAATAAAGTTCACATACATAAAAATCTTAATCTTGGCACATTGGTTGAATTGTTTTGAATTTTGTTACTCGTCTTCACATTCATATAGCACCATTTAAAACCTGATAAATTTGCAGCATGGACCAGACATGCACGTTTCGGGTACTTAACCATCATCAGTGAAAACTCGATCCAAGCAATGAAATATGGCCAAAGACTGTGAATGTTATTATATCGGATCCAAAAATGACCGATAATAGTAACATGATGGATTGGATATGATGCTACAGGACCAACTTTCACAGTGTAGGAACGCGCCTGTTCACGACCAGTAACCTGTACTAAGCATATTTGATTGATACCATACATATACGATAAATACCTTTAGATTTGAATTTTATTGACTAGAATTACCGAACTCCTATAAGTATATTCTCCAGTGTTGTAATTTTGTTGTTTTATACTCCTTAAAATGAAGTTGAGGGAGATGTACTGGTGTGTAAGGTGCCAATAAAATATGGTAAGTACAGAACTCCTACAGTGGATGTATATATCCGCACAGTTCGTGTTGACTAACTTTTCATTATCAAAGCTTTATTTCTATAACTATACAATCAAGTTTGTGTCCATGGAGTACTAGGTTATGTTAGCTTTCTTTAAATATAGAACTTGTCACAGTGGACACACCTGGGGACTCAAAAATCACAATGAAACGATAGAATTTCACTGTATTCCATTGATTGTATTCTTTAAGTTGCAATTTCACGGCAATCTACATTTCTATGAATTATCAGTCTTTAGGAAATGTTCTATACTGAATCTATAGCAGTATACCTTCTAGTGCTTACGCGATAGATGGCTATTAAATTGACACATGTAAATCTATCGCTTCGGCAATCGCAAAAAAACTTATTTTGTACAAAAGCGTTCCTACACTGTAACTTTTAAGAAATTTCGAGAAAATTTTTGAACAGAAATTTTCGAATGAGTTTGAAGAAACGATCAACTGTTTAGAGGTTGATCGGACTTGGCTACATGTGCCTTCGGGAACTCCTGGTCCACCAGCAGTGACACTCACCAAGTGGTATAAATGTAACACGTCTTCAAATTCTTCAATCTTATTAAACAATTCATATTCATCTGAACTAGTGCATTGCATGTAATATCAAAGGATAATACCCTTTATTTGAATATCATTATGGAATACGAAGTTCATAGTCGAGTTCGAATGAAAAAGGTGATAAGATTAGGCAGTTTATCTTACATATCTGCAGTTTGGCTTGACGTTGGGTACTTGGTATATATTAGTATAAATATAGAAAAAGTTTATAATGCATACCATTGATGTTGAGAAGAAAACGAATTTGAGAAGAGATGATGATGAATGAGAGAATTTATTTAATATAGAAATATGATATTTTACGGTCAATAGGATTCAATGATTGCAAAAGAGTCAGACATAGAGAGGCTTCATCTGAGAAGCCTTTAAACTTTGCACGAGCAACTTGACATACTCATTCCCAAAATTACGTGAAAAGAGACATAGTACAGAAGCACAGAAACTTATTACGCGCAAACCCGTACAATTCCTTGAGGAAACCGTTCTAAACCGTTCGTAGCAACGCCGTAATAGCATGCAACGGACCGTATGAATCCGTTCTTTTTCTTGATCGTTCATTTTTTTTTCTCCGTAAAGGAACGTTACCAAACCTTTCTAGACAGTACTCATACCGTAGTCACGCACGGATGTCAATAAATTGGACACCACCCGTAGCAGTTTTGTGCGTACTGCATCCGGGATCGTCATCCGTGAATGGAAGAACCTAGCTTCGATAGTTTATAGACCAGCGATTTTTGTTGGTAGAAATGATAAAAAGACACATTATCCAATATTCTGTCTAATTCAAATTAGCTAGAAATCAGACTATCGCCTCGGAGGTTACGCGCTATGCAACAGTCCAACAAGTTTTATTACCAACATTCAGTAAATAAGATGCTTGTTCCAAAATAGTATCAAGAATTAGAAAAAAGGCTCAATTAAAGTTTCTCCATATTGAGCCTATTCGATGACCACCTACTTTTTATTGAACAATTACATTACTCATACCGTAGTCACACACGGATGTCAATAAATTGGACACCACCGGTAGCATTTTTGTGCGCACTGCATCCGGGACCATCATCCGTGAATGGAAGACCCTAACTTTGGTCTTGATCTTGAGAATCTAAGCGGAGAATCGATTATTTATAGACCAGCTATTTTTGTTGGTAGAAATCATAAAAAGTCACATCTATCCAATATTCAAGTAAGCTAGAAATCAGAAATCGCCTCGGAGGTCACGTGCTATGCAAGTCCAACAAGGTTTATTACCGACATAAAGTATCAAAATAAGATGTTTGTTCCAAAATAGCATCAAGAATTAGAAAAAGGCTCAAAGTTTCTCCATATTCAGCCTTTTCGACGACCACCTACTTTTTATGGAACCATTACAGTTTTATTGGAAAATTACGAGAAAAATAATTTTATTGTACTACAAAGTTAAGAACAAGAGTTCCAAGTGGTCAATTTTGCTCACATAAGACATGAATCTCTGACAGTGAATGCGGAAAAAATTGTGAGATTATAGAGTTTATATATTTCACAAATTTTATATGCGCGGACCTAGAAAGAAGGGGGAAGGTCACCTCCTTCCTCACCTGGAAAGTTATGCAAATACATGTACGTATCCAATCGCACATTCTCGTTCCCGCGTTTTTCCGAGCGTGCGACGGAAAGGTCCGAGAATGTGCGATTATTACGTATCTCATTAAACATGTACCTTTCTTTGGTTTGTTTTAATGGCCGAGGAGCGATCCACACTGATTGATTCTTATTATCGCGTGACGGATGGAATGGTTTCTTTATCACCGGCTTTTCTCCCAGAGTGGACTGAAAAAAATAAAAATAACTCAAAAACTATGGGGCGCCAATTGAGACATTTTTGATTTTGTACTCAATATCCAATTTCGTTTCAACAAAAGTGACTTTTCTTCAGCACAAACGAGACTAAATCAATGAAATCTTTAAAATACAGCAGAAAAAAAGTAAGGTAATTGTATACAAAAAGATCTTTTACATGTATTCGACAAAACTTACTTTCGTCGTCACAAAATTTAATTTTATTGGACAAGATTCAATTCTGTACGACAAAGCTAAATTTTGTTTAACATTATTCAATTTTGTATCACACGATCCAATTTTGTAGCACAAAATTCAATTTTGTTTCTTAGTATGTTCCAAACTGATTCTGTGAACCAAATTCAGATATTATTGTACACAGTCATTGTGACAGTAGTATAGTTTCAACTTTGTCCCATTTTTGGATGATATATGTTCATGTATGTATGGTTTTGTTATGACAGAATTAAGTTTTGTATAAAAAGAAATTGATTTTGCTTACAAAAAACGTAATATGTAAATGTAATATGTAAATGCAATATGTTCAATTTGGCGCCCAAGGCGCCTACTGAGGCATTTCAATTCTGTATTCAATTTTGTGGAACATGACAGAATTGGGTTTTGTCATGACAGAATGGAGTAATGTCTAACAATATTGATTTTTGTCTAACAAAATTGAATGATGTCTAACGAAAATGAATTTTGTCTAACAAATTTTGTCAAACAATTATTGAATTTTGTCTAATAAAATTGATTTTTGTTACCTTCTTTACAAAGTATTAGATACATGTATATCTCAATTTTGTTTGCTAATAGATTTATATTTGCATATCTAACAAGACAAAAACGACTTTTGTCTACACAAAAAATTTTGTCATGACAAAAATGATTTTTGTTACCTTAAAATAATTTTGCATCACTAAATCCAATTTTCGTATCACAGAATTCATTTTGTACTAACAAACAGGAGCAATAATGGACGCAACACATATTATTGTTAGGCATAGATGATTTTGTCGTGACAGAAATAAATTTTGTTTATACTATATATGATTTTGGTTAAAAAAGGAAACGTCCCATTCGGAGCCCCGTAAAACAATATTATAATTCCAAGAAATACACCAGTTCTGATTGGCGTTGATCCAAATGAATATTTATTTGATAAATTTAATACAAAATTAAAATCAGAATGAAAAAAAAATGTACATGCATCACGTTTTAGATCAATATAATATGGACGACACACAGGTTCTTATTTAGTGTCCCACCCCCTCTAAAATGGAAGGGACACGAAACAAGTACCTGTGGGACGATAGGAAAGATCTTTATTAACAAAATTGCACATTGAAAAACAGTGCTGCTGTTTGTGAGAACAATTTTTCATCGGGGAAGCGGTGGTGCTTTATGAACAGAAACCCTCTCCCTAACTGAAAATCCCGTGTCTGTCCCTGCATGTTTAATGCTTACCACAACAAACTGCTGATTTTCGTCCACGGATACATCCATCTCCCCTTCCTCCACACATCCAAAATATGTATTTCTCTGAAGGAAGAAATCAGTTAAAATAGGTTACATTTATATTGAATATTATTTTCATCATTCAACATTGTATATATGTACCACATTAAAAGTTTGCTTAATATGGAATCATGCTTATTCTCAACTAGGAACTTATCTACCATTCTCAAACTTTCAAGAGAGAAGTGTTTTGAATTACCTTTCTGAGTGTAGATTTTACTTTTGACTCAATACATCTATATTGTTACTTTAACCTTTCTGATTGTATCTTTTACTAGTGATCCTACATCTATAATTGTTCTTTTAACCTTTCTGATTTTAGCTTTTACCATTGACTCTACATGTGCATCTTTTGTTTCTTTTACCTTTCTTAGCGTAACTTTTACTAGTGACTCTACATCAATAGTTTGTTTTACCTTTTACTATTGACTCTACATGTACATCTAATGTTAGTTTTAACCTTTCTGAGTGTAGCTTTTACTGGTTACTCTACATCTGTTCGTTTTACCTTTATGATGAGTTAAAGACGATCCTGACGAAAATCTCAACATCACTTACAATAGAGCACTCATTTGAGCATCGACGGACCCCTAGCAAACTAGAGGTGGGGCCAAGTGCCCGGGAGGAGTAAGCATCCCCAGTTGTACCCGAGTGTATATAGCTTTTAGTTGTGACTCAATACATCTATTGTTCGTTTTACCTTTCTGTGTGTAGCTTTTGACGAGGGTCAAGTACCCGAATCAGTTAAATACCTCGTTACTGACGAGGATTAAGAACCCGAAAGGTGTACGTCAAGTCCATGCTGCAAATATATCTGTTCTTTATTATGCCATTAAATTTGAAGGCGTTTAACATTTTACAAATGAGTTAAAGAAGATCCTGACAATAATCTCAACAGCACTCACAATACAGCACCAAATTGAGCATCGACGGACCCCTAGCAAGCTAGAGGTGGGACCAGGTGCCCGGGAGGAGTAAGCATCCCCTGTTGGCTAGCCGCACCCGCCGCCGATATTCATGCACGAAAATAAAAACAATATATAAAATACATACATTGCACTGTCTGAGGTTATATCTATATAGAAAGTGCTATGGCGACCATGTCAGGGAAAAATATTCAAAACACTTACTGTCAAACCCCTCGCAGGGAACCTTTTTTACGAGCTCCACACGGCAAAGGGCATAAGTGTGACACAAATGAGTTAAAGAAGATCCTGACAATAATCTCAACAACACTCACAATACAGCACCAAATTGAGCATCGACGGACCCCTAGCAAGCTAGAGGTGGGACCAGGTGCCCGGGAGGAGTAAGCATCCCCTGTTGGCTAGCCGCACCCGCCGCCGATATTCATGCACGAAAATAAAAACAATATATAAAATACATGCATTGCACTGTCTGATGTTATATCTATATAGAAAGTGCTATGGCGACCATGTCAGGGAAAAATATTCAAAACACTTACTGTCAAACAAGTGATTCTACATCTTTAGTTCGTTTTACCATTCTGAGCGTTGCTTTGACTATTGATCCTACATCTGTTGTTCTATTTACCTTTGTGATAATGTCGAAGGGTTCCAATTCTTTACCTTCTTGAAGAAAATTCCAAACTAATTTCCATGCAGACATTCCAGACACGTATTTCGAATATTAAATTCTCATCAGTGATGCTTCCAGCGGAGTGTAGCTTTTACTATTGACTGTACATGTACATCTATTGTTCGTTTTACCTTTCCGAGTGCAGTTTTTATTGAGTAATTCTACACGTCCTGTTCGTTTTACCTTTCTGGGTGCAGCTTTTTTTAGTGACTCTACATCTCCTGTTAGTTTAACCTTTCTGAGTGTATATAGAAGTTAAAGGAGAGGAGATCCTGACGATTATCTCAGCAGCACTCACAATTGAGCACAAAATTGAGCATCGATGGACCCCAAGCAAGCTAGAGTGTATATAGCTTTTACTTGTGACTCAATACATCTACAATTCGTTTTACCTTTCTGAGTGGAGCTTTTTCTAGTGAGTCAACATCTCCTGTTAGATTTTCCTTTCTGAGTGTATCTTTTACTTTTGACTCTGCATCTATAGTTCATTTTACCTGTGAGTCCTGTAGCATCCTATCCCACTTATCCTGCTACGTCTTTTGGTATGTGTTTGGACATAGTAACTTTCACACTTTTTGGTCATAATGCATTGTTTAGATTTGAGTATCAATGACGAGGGTTAAGTACAACGAATTCTAAAATTTCAGTTATCAACACTACTTGAAAATTCTAAAAGGTGAGTCCTGTAGCATCATATCCCACTTATCCTGCTACGTCTTTCGGTATGTTTTTGGACATAGTAACTTTCACACTTTTTGGTCATAATGCATTGTTTAGATTTGAGTATCAATGACGAGGGTTAAGTACAACGAATTCTAAAATTTCAGTTATCAACACTACTTGAAAATTCTAAAAGGTGTGTCCTGTAGCATCATATCCCACTTATCCTGCTACGTCTTTCGGTACGTTTTTAGACTTAGTAACTTTCACCCTTTTTGGCCATAATACATTGTTTAGATTTGAGGATCACTGACGAGGGATAAGTACCCGAAACGTACATGTCTGGTCTATGCTGTCAATTTATCTGTTCTTAAATGATGCTATTCAATTTGAAGACGTTGAACATTTTACCAGTAACTCTACATTTCCTGTTCGTTTGACCTTTCTGAGTGCATATAGCTTTTAATTGTGACTCAATACATCTATCGTTCGTTTTACCTACCTGAGTGTAGCTTTTACTAGTGACTCTACATCTATAGTTCGTTTTACCTACCTGAGTGTAGCTTTTACTAGTGACTCTACATCTATAGTTCGTTTTACCTACCTGAGTGTAGCTTTAACCAGTGACTCTACATCTATTGTTCGTTTTTTTTCTGGATGTAGCTTTAACCAGTGACTCTACATCTATAGTTCGTTTTACCTTTCTGAATTCAGTTTTTATTAGTGACTCAAAGTCTATTTTTCGTTTGACCTTTCTGAGTGTAGCTTTTATTAGTTACTCTAAATCTACTACATCTATTGCTCGCTTTACCTTTCTGAGTTTAGCTTTAATTAGTGACTCAAAGTCTATTTTTCGTTTGACCTTTCTGAGTGTAGCTTTTATTAGTTACTCTAAATCTACTACATCTATTGCTCGCTTTACCTTTCTGAGTTTAGCTTTAATTAGTGACTCTAAATCTATTTTTCCTTTAACCTTTCTGAGTGTAGCTTTTATTAGTGACTCTACAACTATTTTTCGTAATACCTTTCTGAGTAAAGATTTTATAAGTGACTCTACATCTCCTGTTCGTTTTACCTTTCTGGGCGTAGCTTTTACTAGTTACTCTACATCTATAGTTCGTTTTACCTTTCTGAGTATAGCTTTTACTAGTTACTCTACATCTATAGTTTGTTTTACCTTTCTGACCGTAGCACCTGGTCTCACTCCCATATCGGGAGTTCGCTTCTTTTCATATGGTGGAGGTTTTTGTTTGTTTGCTTCGGTTTCTGTTTTATCCTGATTTGATATGCCTTCGTTTTCTGAATTATCGATTATGTGCTGTAAACGGGGATGGTCATTATCCATATTTGTCATTTTACTAGTTACTCTACATCTATCGTTCGTTTTTCCTTTCTGAGTGTAGCTTTTACTAGTTACTCTACATCTATCGTTCGTGTTACCTTTCTGAGCGTTGCTTTTACTAGTGACTCTACATCTATCGTTCGTTTTGCTTGCTGAACTCTCAGGCCCAAAAACTGCAATACATAAAAATGGTATAATAAGATAAGATCAATATCAAGATAGAATATCTATGATATAATTCGGAAAGGAATAACCTAATATTTCTCTCTTATTTTTTGTGAGGGGTTTGTTGGTATTGATACATGTACCCTTTATATCAAAGGTCGAAAAATTGTTTTTGACCTTGATTTTTCTAAGCTTCTTATTACTTTAAACAACAGAAAACAACAAACAGAGAGATATATAATTGGTCTTCACCCATGTATGTTTTTATTTGATTCTTTGTGACGGTTTTCCTATAAATGCCCAGAGACAGCATGTTGGGCGCACGCATGCACGCACGCACGCACTCACAGAGAAACAGACGGACAGGTGCATCACTGTATACTTCCCCCATTTTTGGTGTGAGGGTATACTAATATAACATTGCATTTTTACCAGAACAGCCCTCTCTGCCATGGCCCATTTTGAGCTCTGACTATCCGTAGTTTTTTGTCGAAAGGTGTTGTACGACAGACAAGAAGAACAGGGGATGAAAAAAATCAGGGATGTTTTTGATAGAGAGGAGACAATTGAATTAATTCCAATACAGCCAACTTTGCCTTGGCCAAGTTTGAGGTCTGACCATCTGTATATGTTTGAGCGACCCAGCATCGGAAATTTCTGCAGAAATGTTATAGGATTGGCAAGAAGAGATTCAAAGAGATTTGAGAGAGAACAAAAGAGGCAGAGATAGAACAAAATATATTGAATCTATACCAGAAGAGCCCCTTATGCCTTGGCCAATCTTGAGATTTAATTTGCTATCAGTAGTACTTCGTCCGACCCAGCATCGGCAGTTTCTGTAGAAATATTGTAGGACAGACAAAAATAGCAGAGAATAGGAGATTTCAAGAATACTACATTTTTAAATAGCGAAGACAGAAATAAATATAAATTGATTTATACCAGAACAGCCCCCTTTGCCTTGGCCCAGTTTGAGGTTTGGTTATCTGTAGTAGTTGGTCCGACCCAGCATCGGAATTTTCTGTCGAAGGTACACTTATGGAGAGGCTGAAATTAGGAAAAATGTAGGAATTAACTTAACATAATTTATTTTGTTTTGATATTTTATGATTCAATATTGAAGAGCAAAGTATGGCACCATGATGGAGTTCTAAATCAATGTTGTTTTTTTTTTTTTCGTTAAATCCATCCGCTGATTTTCAGATGACCTGAAATCCTTAACTTCCGTTTTTGTATAACGTTTTTTTTTCTCAAAATTATAGTCCAGAGTTAGAGCCCCTCCCGACTGACACTCCCCAAAACGGAAAAAAAATTCTGGATACGGCCATGTATAGGTGTGCTCACGGGTACATTTTGTACGTGTTCCAACTATAGAAATACATGTATGACGATGAATTTTTATCAATATCATATCACTCTATTAATACCATCTCAGACATTTTACTTTTTAACACAGACGCGATTAGTTTCAATACTACATAAAGACAAGAAAACTTCAATTCAATCTATAAAAGGATATCAAATTTCACTGATCATCTTGACATTTTCTTCTTATAGCCATGGTGGAAAATAATTTTGAATACCGACCTTTTATTTTTCCAAAACAATCAGAAAATCTATTAAAATTCCAGACTGAAATTTCCTAATTATTGTCCTTTTGGCGAAGGCAATGTAGAAGTTAAGAATCGATACAGTGTAAAATTTTATATATTTTTCACGTTTATCTATCAACTTCACTATTGAAATTGACATGCCCTTAGATTTAGCGCAATGAATGGAGTCCGCAGGGGTTTTCAATCATATCTATTTTTCTCTTTGTATTGGCGATCGCGCCATATTCTTTATCAGTCAATGCGAAAGACTTATGGAGTTCACATCTTTCTGACGATGTAAATAAAAAATCAATAAAATGAATTGGTATTTATTAGAGAAGGGATATATTGGTAATGAAATTATACAATAAATCTAATATATTCATACTATCAAATCTAGGGCAAATCGCATGAAACGTTCATGAACAACATAGATACATGAACATATAAATATACATGTAGAGGACATACAGTGATCTAGATTTTTTTACTCTAGGGGAAGGGTATGGGGGTCCAACTAGAACAGAGAAGGTCAATACAGATAGTGAATATAACAATTTTTAGCAATTCCTGGGGGTCTAACTATCTTACATACCCCCCCCCCCCCTTGCCCCTCTCCTATCTATATATTAAATTTTTACCCGCACTTGCTCCTGCACGACGAATTCAAAGTAACGTCGCAGGAAATACTTAGATTCTGACGTTAAGTTTGCGACTCCTATATGGTGACGGCGTTAAAAGCAAGCGTTTTTTAATTAATTGCAGGCCAAAGCATTTTGAAAAGCATTAGAATAGGGTTACAAAACTTATATTTTAAAAAAGAATCTGACAGGGTATCGGAGAATCCCCTATCAGAAAACTCAACAAGTCAACTTCTGATAGGGGTTTCGCCGATATTATGTCAGGTTTTGTAAAACACACGCATGACAAACAAACATGTATCGTCAGAATTTACTTAATAGTCTTTAGTTAATCATTCTAATGCAATCTATATTTCGGCGTATATAAGGCAAAATATGACGCTCCAGGCAGCTCCATTGTACGTTCCGTAACCTTACTCTGCAACATGTTTCTACGATGAAGAGAAGACAACTCGGAGAATAAATGTGACGTTGGCAAAATTTTACGGTCATTACTAATTTCTACTTTATTAGCAAAGAAAGATAACTCTATAGGACAGGAACAGTAGTATTACACGGAGATGTGAGATTGAAAAGTGGTGTCGATTTGGTTGCTATCTCGAACAGGATAACGCCTATGTAAGCAGCTTCCATCTTTTTTTTTATATTTGAAGAAGGGCAAATCCCGACACATTCTTCCCCTGTATTTTTACCGGAACCTGATGTACATCTACCGACATACCACATTTTTCTTTTGTTGAATTGAAGCATCGACCACCGACTTCCGGGACATGCGCGATTCTCGCCGTGATTGAGTATGGGCCGAATTCCGCTTAGAATTTCTTCTGCCTTCCATCATCTTTGAAAAAACTGTTTGAATCTGAAATATAGCATAATACTTATTAACAATAAAAAGAAAATGCTTTGAGATGAAATGTGTAAACAAAATGAAATAACGTTTACCAGACATATAAGCATAAAAGCATCAACTTTAGAAGTCTTGACGTTCGTAATCTAGTTGCTTTTAGTGCCTTTATTTATATAATTACGGTCAGAACCCATTCACATTATTTAATTTCAATTACCAATTCATTCATATGAATTTGTGATTTCCTTGGACTGACGATGAAAATTCAATAAGATGTCGAAAAGTTAATTTTGAATAATTTATTAGAATTTGTAAAATCTTACCCCGAAGTCTGTTCAGACACCCGTGTCACATAAACATATATATATTAAAAAAGTTTTAAACCATCTGTCAAACATAAAATTTCTTCACATACATGTACACGTTAAAATACGTCATTATATAGATTATTAATGGGCGGATCTAGATTTTTTTTCGGGGGAGGGGGTCGTCCAGCTTATCAAGAGGGGTGGGATGATCCGGTTTATGATATTGAAAACACTAGAATTAAAGTTCAAAGAGGGGTGTGTGTGTCCGTACTTCACTATTTAAACCACCCTAGATCCACGCTTACAGTATTTTGCAAATACATACTATTTAATGATAAAGTAAACATTCCGTTACAGATACTTTTAATTTCAGACGCAAGTCGTCGAATCAATTTGTGAAATCAATTGTAATGTTGACTTTTCCTAACCTATTGGAAAAAATATAGTCTAGTTAAGGTCTGAACGATTTAGAAACATTATCATAAAATAAAACAAGAAAGCGATTAAGGAAAGGCGATGAGAATCGGTTCTCAAAACTTTTACAATTTATTAACATGACCTTATACATTGTTTGAAATTTATGTATGTCAAACAATAAGTTTCAGACCCCTTTTTGTAAAGATATTGCCTTAAACGTTTGCAAAGTCAGCAAAATTCGACCCACCCTTCTGAAGCTAAGTCACAGATCTATGCTTTCATGTTCAAATCAGATATAAAAACTAAGAAAAAAGAATTCGTTGTTGTTTGAATTTGATTGCACTTGGGCTGATCCGAGCTAGTGGATCCGAGGTAGTGGTAGTGGTAGTTTTAGGGTTGTCACCGTGGCGTAGCGGTATGAGCGGCCTGCTTTGTATGCTAGGCGAAGCCGCCGTGCGGAGTTTACCGACTTTATATATTAATAACATCTGCACCTATTTGGGAGTCCGCTGGTCGATAAAGGACAGGGTCCACTACCTCGGATCAGCCCAAGTGCAATCAAATTCAAGCAACAACGAATTCTTCACTTCCGGTGTGTGCTGAGTGGGCCGTATTCATATATTGGACGTCATAGGAACAACTCTTTTAGGGTTGTCACCGTGGCGTAGCGGTATGAGCGGCCTGCTTTGTATGCTAGGCGAAGCCGCCGTACGGAGTTTACCGACTTTATATATCAGAAAAAAGAGTAACATGTTTTAAATTTTTTATTTGATTGGCTGTGTTCACACAAAAAAATGTTATCTTGTTACAATTAGTTCGATCCCTCTCATGCGTACAAATGTATTTATTGAGAAAACCGGAATCATCAGTCAAAATATTTACTCGCTGAATTTTTTAAGTCACTTATTCATTTTTGCAGCTATTGCGCAAATATTCACAATAATAATTATATAAATAGGTCAATAAATAAATAGATGGAAAGATATAAGGATATGAATAAATGAATAGATAAATAAATAAGTAGACCGATAGAAAAAAAAAACTAAATAAAATTAATAGAAATAAATAAATAAATAGAATAAATAGATAAATATATATAATAATTCCCCTTGTAACAGAGAAAAAATGTGGGTTACCAAACCTGAATTTGTACGATGTTATCAACGCTAGGCTTCGCTGTGTATTATGACGTCATAATAACGTTGCCGGGTCTAACGTGACTTTATACACTGAATGCGGTGAACGCTCGATAAAAACGCACGAAGAAATCAACGAAGATGAGATCCTTAGAGAAAGTTCTACGACAAAACTGGGAGACGGAATATTATTGTGAACCTTGGATGGAATGGTACGAAGCCCAGTACTACTTGAAGCAAACGCTGTCCGATACGAGGGAATTCCTACAGGACAGTAGGGTTAGATTTGACGACGCGCTCGAACTGATGTCCGTGGACAGTCTCCGATCAAAGGTCAGTTTCATTCCGAATATAATATTTGTAAGAAAGCTTTGAAATTGCGCATTAACAATTGAATCATAGAATTATATATTGTATCGTTGTAATGATATGGTGCCACTAAGGTTAACCATGCAATAAAGGGAAAAATGATCGAGGGGAAGAGGGGGAGGTCGAAGCTTATCAAGCGGTAGGGAGTGCAAGGGTGGGGGGGGGGGTCGAATTCGTATTGAGGGATAATACTTGTATAGCCAGACATGATTCTAGTGTTCAAAGAAAAAAGCTGAAGGGGGTCTGGGGGTCCTCCCCTAGCGGGGTGTATAGGGGCAGCGCCCCTTGATCAGGGGGACCAGGGGGCCGAAGGCCCCCGGCCGAAAACGACAATTTTCATCATTAAAGACCCTTCAGAACAGCTTTCTTGGGGCAAAAAATACAGCTTTAAAGTGTTGTTATATTGAAACGAAAATATAATATTGATTTTTCTTGTACTTTTTGAGAGGGCTAGGGGTTCACTATCAACGCTCTCATTTCCACGGATTCTTGAGTGATAATGCCGGAGTCAAGGGCCTTTACGTCTACCTCTCCCCTCTGGACGACCGACCATATGCTTTTAGACATTTCTCTTAAGTTCAAATACAAAACAAAACCGACGAAAGTTCGATCCGGCTGTCAAGGAACAGTCGCGAATTTCCTTTGTTCCGTGTTTCGGATGAATACTAATCGTTGATTGGTCGAATGGTTGCCTATTGACCAATTAGAAATCACAACACATCGCGAAACGGCAAAGGTAAAACATCGATTCTATAACGGATTTGTCAAATTCCGGAATTTACGAAAGAGAGGAAATCATAAAAACGAGCGGAATTTACCGATTCTCGAAGCGGAATTCCGCTTTAAAGCGGAGAAAAACCATGTCTGTATAGCAAAGAGTGACATCCAATTCGAACAAAATTATTGTAATCGGTTTAACAAGAAATGAATTTGTGAAATGATGCTCGTTCATTCGTCCGAGTGCTTAGACCTGCGTCAACTTTTTCTTTGTTTTAGCCAGAGTTTTTTTTCATAATGCTGACCCAAACTGACAGGCTGGATCTCACCGGAAACTTTTTTTAGATCCACCAATGATGTATGATATTTACCGTATTGTTTATTATTTACACTTTTAGGCCCCCACTATTGTAAGAACGGACAGATTACATCTGCTGTTGACCAACTGGGTTCATAGGCTTGAAAATGGTACATACCTTGATTGTCGACCGATAGATGACAGAAAAGTGGCAGCCAAAACTGCTCTTTGTAAGTTTACTTACAAGTACATGTAACACATCGTTGTTTGTTTATTGCATTATCCCTTTATTTTCTTATTCTATTCTTTTTTTTTTTTTTTTTCGAATGATGAAAAGCTTTGAAAATCATTGCCAATTTTTTTCTTTTGAAGAAAAAAAAAACGAATTTAATTTTAATAATAAACATTTTCCTTATAAATTCATCATTCTGAGAGTAAACAGGTTAAATTTATTTGTATATATAATGAAAGATAACTTCATCCGACAGATCAAATAACCAGACATGCTACAGTGCTGCACTTTCTTTTGTTACAACTGGAAGAGAGAAACGGACTGAATGACCGGAAGTCGCTGGATCGTCTGATTGTAAAGGGAGACATCAACTTGAAGGACATAGGTAAGTTGAATTTTTGCATGTCATTGAATAAAATAAAAGAGTGTATAAATATTTGAAATAAGTACATTTATTTAAAAAAAAAAAAAAAAAAAAAGAATGTGTATTAATATCAATACAAACTAAAATAATGAGGTTATGATATTTCTGTGAAATTATGTAATTATTTTTATTAAGTAATCGAATGTGTAACCCTTTCATACCCAAGAAAACTGATAAATAATGTTTAATGGTAATAATGGGAAAAAAAATTAAATAAGTAAACAAAATGTATTATGGCCAATTGAAACAATTAAAAACAAATGAAAATAAACATAAACAAAGTTAAATAAATATTTTGTTTTGACATACACATGTACATTTGTATTTTATAGATTTATCCACAATATTGGCTGACGAAGAAGATAAAGACATACTAAGTGAGAAATATATATTATGGAGAGCTCAGGTGAGTATTAATTACAAAATTAATGTACATCTACGATAGATTTAAAAAAAAAAGGGGGGGGGGTGCGTTCTAATAGTGGATCTACCGTGATGTTTTTTTGTTTTTTTTTTCGTTTAATGAATAATTTTACTAATTTGTAATACATATGTTTCAGGTTCTAAGACAGGAAGCCACTGACAGAGTTACAGATTATGACAAACCTACGGAATCTGAAGCTAGCAAAACTATGGAAACAGCCGTCCCAGGATGCTTCAGCTGCTTTGAAACAGAAACTGTAGACTCTTTAACCATTGCTAAAAGAGCCCAGATTTCATCATATGATGAAGACGCTGTTGTTATGGAAACGAAAATCAAAAGTTGTAAAAAGGACAAGCAGAAGAGGAAGCCCTGGTCATCTTTCCGTCGCGCCATCTTCTCTATTTTTCGTTTAAAATAGATATCTTCAGATCTTACGAACAATGAAATCATGGCTATTTTTATTTTTGTATAATATATTGCATTTTTCATTATTGTTTAATATGATTTTCATTTATTAAATATTTGATATTCTATATTCATAACTTGTCCTATAGTTGCCAATAACGTCTCGTGTATTTTGGGAGGAGTTGACCTTTCCTCTTAATTATTTTTTGATAAAAGATTATTGGTATTTTCTGATATCAAGTACAATGCACATTGTATGCGACAGTCACGCAATACTGACTTTGAAAGTGGAGCTGATATTAGCGGAACACGCCCGCAGGATGTAACAAACAATACGTCAGACAGAAAACACCTTCAAACAACAGGGGAGAATGAGGCACAAATTTTAAGCAACACCCAAGCGACAGTTCAACTAAACATCAAAGAAGGGACCCCAAATCATGAAAAAAAGTAAAAACACAAATATCTTAAAACAACAGGTAAATATGAGGCACAAATTCTTAGCAACAACCAAGCGACAGTCCAACTTAACATTAAAGAAGAGACCCCAAATTATGAAAAAAGAAAAAAAATCTAATGGCAATAACACATATGACGTCTTAAAAGTTTATATCGTTTGAATTCACCAGAAACTGCGACACTGCTCCTTGGATTTTCGTAATCAAAGTTAAACAGCATTGTAAATATGACAAAAGCGCGGTAATTTGTTGAAAGGTTTGTTTTAAATTCATTATTATTGTCAATGGAACTGTCTACATTTCTCGAAATTCCAGAAAGAAGCTACTGTTGTTGTCACCATTATCTCATTCAAAACTGTTGTACATTACATTTATGATCAACAATGACATGTGGGATTCTTCAAGTACATACATGTACAATTGCCTTATCTCATTCCTTATTTTATCTATGAGACCATGTTGATCCTATAAACATCTAGATCACATCCGATATATCAGAAAAATGCAGGTCACCTTGTTCCTAGCGATCATATTAGCTTGCGGAACATGCTCTGCATCCGTGTTTGTCAAGAAAAGGTTTTTGGATGAATTCTTCTTTGGAA